>OZ038320.1:7741438-7773071 GCA_964035795.1 Pterobdella sp. o SKG-2022 | reverse complement strand
TTATAATACATTTTTATACATCATGAGGTTTTTACAGTTTTTAGTTTTATATTGTTTCAATACTTATTAATATAACATATTAATATTCATGCTAGACTCTTTATGTTAAGCTATAGTTATTATTTTAATTCGATATTTTGCAGTTTTTAAAACTCATTTTAGTTTTTGAAAGTTATTATTTATTAAACTTTCAACATTGATTTCATTGGAAGCTACTATTTCTTCATTAAAACAATCAAAAAAGTAAAACAGATCTAATTTTGTTTAAATAATGTGATTTTCCTATTTAAATTTTCATAAAAGCAAAGTTTTAGCCTCAAAATTATTCAAGAAAACTTTATCGTTTATAAAAAACCCCATTGCTTTTCTGAATTAGAAAAATTTGCAATATTTGAAGAATTTTGACTCATTTTCAGAACACTAGACCTTCTCTTAGCTAAACAATGCACGACTCACAAATTTTGAATAGGTTTGAATGAATAATCGGAATTAGAATATTCCTCTTTTTTCGATTTTTATGAGTGCATTTAACTAAGCGAATTATCTTCAGAATAATATGCTTTTGTATTGTTAGTCATTTAAAACTTCAATCTGTATTCACAAAGTCGTGACCCTAACTCAGCATCTGTCTGACATGAGATCATGATCATGTCTTTAAAATTTATTATTCATTGGAAGTACCTTCTAATCATAAATTGTAGTATCTTCCAGCATTTCTTGCTACTTAGATAATATTTTTGGTGATTCTTATAACTAATCACAAGTGCTTTTAGTTTTTAAAACCAGGTATTGTTGAAGTTTTTTTGACCACTCAAACTTTGAATTGATTATTTTTGATTGAAACTTCATTTCATTTGTGAATCATAAAAACACGAAAAAATTTGAATTTTTTATTTTGACGAAGCTTTTCGATATATTCATATCATCATCGGGATTCTTTAGTTTGAAATAGATATATTCATTTCATTTTTTACTTATAAAACAAAAGTCATTGAACTATTATCAAATCGTTGGATTTCTAAGTAACAACAATACAACGCCATTCTATCGAGAGGCTCTCAAGTGTTTAACTTAATAAGGATTTTTTGATAAGATTTATAATTTTATTTAATCATTAATTGCTTTGTTACAGGTGCGTATCCTAACACGCATACATTAATGAACACACCAATTTTAAATTGGACCCGTGGAATCAGTATACCTTCATCACTAAATATAGTTCTTCAAGCTATTTTGAAACAACATCTTCGAGTATTTGTGTTCAACTTGAGTGACTATTATGAGTATCATAATTTTAGGCCATCTAAACGATTTTTTATAAAAGAACAATATAAACGGTGTAAGTAAAAATATCAATTAATATTTCAACAGTTTAGATATTCAGTTTAAAAAGTTTTGGATTCAAATTGTTCTCATATTGGGCTAATTTAGCTATTCTAGTAATATTTAACCACCAAATATTAACAATTTTTTCTTAGTATTAAGATTTTTCGGTTTTTTCAACTAAAATTATGTCTTATCTATTGAGTCATTCGGAAAAGAAATAAAAAGCAAGAGGCCCATACAAAGTTTATTCTCTAATAATATCTATAAAGCCTAGACTTACCACTAAGTTAGTTAGTAATAAGTAATAAAACCCCATGTTCAACCATTGGAAGTAAAAACATTCAAAATAGTCTCAATTTACCGAATTACTAATAAAGTTTATTATTCATAGAAATTTGCAATAAAAGTGAAAAACGCCTACTTAAAAACTTATAGGTATGCTATTAAAATGTTTTGGTCATATCGACTGAATGAAATAGCAAATAATATAAAGCTAAAAATTGAAAATCATTCATTAGGTTTTTAAATAAGTTCTTTTTACTCCCTTGAAATAATTGAAAAGGAAAAGTTATGCAGTTCATCATTAAATCGAGAAAATAATTCTCGCATTCGTTCATACTTTACCAAAACTAAGCTATATATCTCAAAATAGTGTTGAGTGAAATTATTCTTATCTTCTAGCATACCTTCTTATTATACAAATATTTTGAATTTCTTGCAAGATGAAAATATTTTTTATGAACGTAGTAAAAGTTTAGCAAACTTTACGAAGCTTATAGATGGATTTTAAAATCGATTCTTACTAAGCTGCATGAATCATTTGATGAAAACTTCTCATATTCTTACAACAACCAATCATGCAAACAAGAATGTGTTATTTTCAAAAACAACTCAAAAGCTCTCACATATTTCCATATTCAAGTTTGAGCAAGGGAATCGTGTATTTAGAACATATTGAAAAAATGATATTCAAAAATTGCATAATTAGATTCTACAATCAATGATAAACGAAAGAATATTAAATTAATACTTTCATTTTGTAAGGATGACAGATATTCGGTTTATAAATTAATTATATTAAGCTTGTTAAAGAAAACTCAATTTCATCAAATTCAGTTTGCTTTAACTACCCAAAGATAATTTTTGATAAATTGAATATCAGAACTTTCTGAAAAATATATAAAAACGGTTTTTTTTTGCTCATAAGTGTTCGAAAATTACTTTTAAAAATAATATTCTAAAATCGAAGTGAACTTTCTAAAAATATTCCAATTTTAAATTATATATAAAATATTTCTTTTAATAAGCTAAGTAGTATATCATAAAGCTTACATATATACATGGCAAATATATCGTGAGGCAGGTGAAATGAATTGATTGCATTCCATTTTTCCTTATGAGTAATCACTAACGAAATACTGTCAGCCAAGACCTATATTTATCCAATGAATGAAGTTTATTCTGACGTCATGACCTACTTGCATGTTAAATAGCCAATAAAATCAAAAGCTATGACGTAACAGCTTGTAAGGGCGTTTTAAAAGGTTGAGCTGTTGTAAACACTCTTTTCAGTTATTTTTCGTCTCGGCCGTGACTTTACAACTGTTCTTTTTGCTGAGTCATATTTTGCCATTAACATTGTCATAACAGTTTTATTTATTATTTAAGTTAAATTTATAAATATATTTTAACAACAAACATTTTTGAACATAGAAAAAAAATATAAAAAAGTGATTTATAGACATAAATATTAGAAAATTTTGATAATGGATCGGACGAAGCTAAGTTTAGATTTTAATCAAACGAGGAAAGTCCCTAGAGCTACTTTTAGAGAATATACTCCAACTATTTTGAGTTCTCCAAAAAATGAAATCACAAACCTTGTGAGTAACACCACTCCAATCGTTTCAACTATTTTTCCTTCACCAGAATTCAAAGGAAATATGCTCAATATAAATCAGCCTGAACATATTCTGCTACCATTAACACCAATTCCAACCCCTTTGTATTTAGCCAATTCAAACCTTACAGAATCAGATCATGAAGCTTATATGAAAGGTTTTTTAGATGCAATTGTTGAATTACAAAGACAAAATTCTGCGAAAATATGGCCATCCAATCAACCAACAATTCCATCTTTTGTTGCTCTTACTCCTGTATCACCTTATAAACCTCAATTTGATAATCATGAAAAGACAACTGTTGCTTTAACTTCTTCAAGTGATTCATTTAATTCTGCACCAATCAATCTTTCAATTTCAGAAAAAAATTGTAAGCAAGTAGTCAATAATCCATTCTCTTCCCAAAACCCATTTATAGTTTCTCCCATGACAACTCCACAAGAAGAAGCAAAATCTTTCCACAACATATCAAGTACATCTCATTATTCACCACTCAGCTCTCCCACAAGTACTTCTTCTAAACACCAATCTAGCAAATATGAAACTGATTCAGATTCAAACAGCAATGTGCAAGCACTTAATACATTTTTGAAAAGCAATAAAGACCAAACTCAAGAATTTTCTCAAGATGCAAAATCTTTCAAAAGAGATTTTGAAAAATTCACTGAATCAAGCACATCAAATAAGGAAAGCAAAGAATTAGCTCGCTTGGCAAGAAGAAGAGAAAAGAATAGAAATGCAGCTAGAAAATGCAGAACAAAAAAGTTAGAAAGAATTGCAAGTTTAGAAGAAAGAGTGAAACAATTAAAAAGTGAAAATCAAGTACTTTTGATGACTCTTGACAAAAATAAACTTGATGTATACAATCTACAAAAAAATCTTTCCAATCACATTAACCAAAAAGAATGTAAATTATTCCCAAATGGAAAAGCATTAGTATGAGTTTATTTCAGAATTCTTCACTATCAACTTTGTTAATGATGTTTTACCAGTGATTGTCCACATTCAAAGATGTAAATTTGTTCTCTAAAATTGAATCAAATATCCTCATTATAACTGCATAGGTGAACTACATTTTGAAGAAAATAGCCAAGTGCAATATTCAAATCTTTATTTAATTTTCACATTAGAAAATTATCTCAATCATAAACACATATGAATCTTTAAAGTGCCTCTAAATGTCTAATTCTTTTACAATTTCATGTGAATCATACAGTTTGAGTCATAAAGCCTAATATCTCTTAAGAATGTGTTAAATAATTCTCGATGTTGAATAATTCCTGTTTTATTTTAAATTAACTATCACTATTTTCTGTTGATTGAAAATTTACTTCATATATGATACTTTCAAAACAACTGCAAATTAAACAAGTACTGCGATCTGTGTATAGTTCTAAGGTTAAAGTTCATTTTGAAGTAAAAATTTGTTTAATTCGTCATCATTTTCAATCGGTTTATTCATATCACAATCATTACCACATGATTTATATATCCGTTTATCATTTATTGTGATGATGAATACTTTTCAGCTGAATTAATCGTCTTTATGAAAAGTTCGTGGAACTTAGTTCATTTTTGGTCACATTATATACATAGGTATAAAATAAAATTATGATTTTATTTAATATTATCGTCGCAGTTATAAAATATCATAAAGATAGTTTGAAACGTAATACTCAGATTCTTTCAATTGATTATAATTTTTTCGATATATTGCTATTTGTGACATCACCACCGCATCTGTGTTAATAATGATTCATTTCACTAGGGCTTAGAACTGATTCATTAACCATACAAATATACCTCAACATAGGTATGTGAGTCTGCTTATATACGTTTTACCTCTGAAACCTTTCATTTCTCAATATGATCATCTTTCTGTAAAGTAAATTACAGCATCTTCAAATTAATAATACGGGATATGATTATTCATAATTGCACGATAATTATATTTGTCACAATCCAATAGCAATTGACTTATAATAGTGGTAATTACCTTCAGACTTCAGTAGTGAATTTTTAGACATCTAATTTTATTAGTAGTAACAGTTTCAAAGGAATCTTTTCCATTGGAACGATTCATAATAAGGCTCTTATTCTAGAAATTGCTACCATGAAACCTACTTGAAGATCCACTGCAGATTATTAAGATATTTCAGAATGAATCATAATATTTTCCTAGAATTATTATAATATTTATTGGAAACACTTCTAAATTTTCGACATACGCATATTTATGATGATATCGTAATAAACTTGAAATTTTTAGTCAGCATTCACAATGGAAGCTTGAACGCTGTTTCATTTAGAGAGGAAAACGTTGAAGCAGCACATTTTGAAAAATTTTCTTCATTATTGATTCATTGTACATGCTAATTTGGTGTGGTCTTTTGTTTTGAAATAATTAAATTTTGAGATTCTATATTGTAAATAATTAAGTTTGAAAACACGTGGATTTCATTTTTTTAATTTAACCGCCATGTAATGTCGATATAAAAACAATATGATCGTTTTCTTGTATTTGATATTTCAGTCCACCACACAATTCCCAGTCTTGGTCGTTGATTAAGACCAAAATTCCAGGTCTCACTGTAGGACCTTGTATAAACAGATCTGGACTTTCTTTGAGCAAGTTCAATTTGATCCAATTAAGCAACTTTCCAACGTCCCATGATTCTCCATCAGAAGTAGGAAGGCTGACAACATGCTGTTTGAGGTTGTCGAATAAAAGTTCAGCACCACCTTGAAACTCCAGTGTTAGATTCATGCTTTAATCTGTTAAGTAATTCGATAGGTTAACTATCTTTGCTACGTTATTTAATTTTTATATGGTATTAAGCTATGAAATAATACTACGCTGAGATTTTAGTCCTAGATATTAATTAATAAAGTATCATAAAATGACCGTCCATAAAATAAAAATATGATTACATAACAGTAAGGGCATTCTAAATATAATTTAAATATTATCAAATGAGGATCACGCAAGGATTTTTAATAATTCTGAAAAATCAATAACTTATTGCTATGGGTACAAGCATCATCAAGTATATCTGGTTAGATAAGATTAATCAACTATATTAGTTTAAAATATTTCTAATTGAAGAAAAAAAATTAATACAGAATACCTAAAAAACCTTCAAAAACGTGTGGATGTCAAATTTGTGACAAGTGTCTTAACAGAAATGAAATTGAAAAAAAATCAAACTTTGTACTCATATCTCAAGAAAGTCAATATCAAAAATGAATTCTCTCAGATTTAATTTTCCTACATGTATATTACATTTTTATATAATGTGTGACTGTTATTGTTTATATACGTCCTCTATTGGTGCTTGTCTGGAACAATCAAGGATAGGTATGCTTAAACATAAAATTGACCTAAAAAGTTTTGAAAGCTTTAGAAAATTTTACTTTCTTGATTTATTCAATTAGCTGATAATGGATAAAAGATTTCTTGAATAAAATTTACAATTCTTTTTCTAACTAACCAATGATCAAAATATAAATAAATTAAAATCATTTTTTCAGGATGATAAATAAAATTATTTAGTGAATCAGAACTGAATATAACTTGAATAGAAAAAATCAAATGATTTTCTATATTAATATGAAAGATATATATAAAGTTAGCTATAGTAATAAAATTAACAAGACAAAATTTATGTTTTTAATTCCCTATTATCTTGAAATTAGATAAGAAACATATGAATAATAAAAAACTTTGAGCAAATAGAAACGACCATTACAAAAGAGTTTAAAACAAAAAAACTAAAAAATATTAGTGAATAAAAATAGGTTTGTATACTTCACTTGATAGTTTTAGTTCAATTTATAAACGATTCTTGTTGTTAATTTAACAAAAGTGTTGAGCTTTATTAAATTTTTTAAATAATTAGCCTCAAAATTGTCAGTAATAAAAACACGAAGTTTCTATTTTGACGATGCTTTTCGATATATTCTATATCTCCATCAGGTAACTAATGAATTTATTATTAATTAAATAAAAATTCAAATATTCGTGTTTTTATGATTCACTTTATTAAATTTAGTTTAGGCTAATTTACTTTATTCCACTATAAATATAGGTTTTTGGTAAAATTTTGAGTTTTCATTTTTTATCAAAAACTGAAAAAACGACTACTTTTAAAATGAAAACTCGCTAATTAAAATGATAAATGAATGGTTATAAAAACTCACAATAGAGAAACATGCAATTTTAAAAAGAAAGCTTAAAAGTGAAACTAAAAAAGTCTTTTTAAAAGTAAGTAAGCAGGAATGAAGAATGCTCTTACTATAATTAAAAATTTTTTTTCTACAAAATAATTACTTTTAGTAAAAATTAAAAAATGTTTAAAATTATGAGCATTATTTCGCGATAAACTCTTCTATCGCAAACATCAACATTTATTTACTAAAGCTTATCATTAGGAAAACATCATCTCTTATCATCATCACCAGAATGTTTAAATTCTACTTGTCATCTTTATTAAAATTTTTTTATTTGAATTCAACCGTATAGTGTTTTTCATATTTTTTATTTGAGTTTTTTTCGTTCACTACAAAAGCTGGTGACTAAAATGTGGCAATGAGAAATACGTTTCTTGAAATTTGCTGCTGGAGGTTTTTCATAGAAATTTTAATTGCGTTTTTATGCTTTCTTGTTTCATAATACTTTGGAAAATAATCGCATAAACCATCCGTTTAGTGTTTTAATTTTTTTCGTGTGTGCTATCTATACAAGATGATACTACAAGTGCATAAATGTCTCAAAATAGAAAGCCCTTTTCATCTTTCTTCGAAATTATCAACTGTGTCTTCATTGCCTGGAAGGAAAAGACTAAGATCATCGAACACAATAGACATAGCAAGAGTGAGAGCTAACACCATTTTAGGGAACAGAAGATTTAAAGTTGCTGCACCAGTTCTTTGGAAAAATTTACCAAATCACCTCAAATCCATAACCTACACAACAACTTTTTCAAAGTGCTTAAAAACCCACCTCATGATTAAGTCTTGAAATCTTAAAACATAATTTTAGAATTTTTTCCTCTCAAGTATTTTTTTTTTTAAATCAAATTAGTGGGAAGAAAGAAGGGGCAAACGAAAGGAATGACTGGTTCAGTGTGGATTGAAGGGTAAAGCGTGAGATGCTGGAAAAAAGAAAAATTTACTTTATTAGGACTGGCTCTTTATATAAATATATATATAATGCAACTCACAAAAATTTGCGCACTCTAAAAATTTGAATAACTTTTTACCAGGATTGATTTTCTTAAATTCAATTATATCATTGAAAATCTTTTGGAAATTAAGCAACGTGTCGAAAAAAAACATCAAACTAAAGTATATTAGTGATGTTTTTAAACAATCGTCTTTGAAAAATCTGCTCAAATTCGCGCACTTTTTCTTTGAGCGATAAAAGTAAACTATTCAGTTCCTTTTGGCGCTAATGTTATTTCCGTGAACGATTATCATTGTGATTCAAATATTTTTAAAAATTATGGAAAAACTTAATCAATTATCTGATAAAAAGAAGGTTGACTTTCAGTATGTGAAAGGGAGGGTTGGAGCAACAGAAAAATTGCCAAACAGCTAAAACGCACGGAATCGACAATAAAATACTATTTGAAGAATTTGAACAACTCAAAGTTTGAAAAAACATGTGGAAGAAAGAAAAAATTGACGAAAAAAGATGTTCGCAACATTGTTATAACCGCTTCGCAACAAGGAATCTCTTCAACAACAATCAAATAATCATTGAATTCACCGGTTTTTGCATCCACAATACGTCGAGTGTTGAAGGATTCTGAAAATCTGCAGTATTCATCACACAAACCAGCACCAGACATAGAGGTAGCTTATGAAGAAGAAAGAATGAAGTTTGCCGAAGGGAAAATTTTTTGGAAGTCCGAATGGGACGAAATAATTTTTTTTGACGAAAAAAAATCAATTTTGATGGACCAGGTGGATGTCAGTACTACTGGCATGATTTACGTAAAGATCCAGAGATTTTTAAAAAGCGTGTTGACGGAGGAGGATCAGTGATGGTTTGGGGCGGAATCAGCGTGGAAGGAAAAACTGACATGGCAATTTTGACAGAATGTCAAAAGTCAAAAAAATATTCCGAAACATTGAAAAACTATTTATTGCCCTTTCTGGATATATATCATGGCAAGAAATTTATTTATCAACAAGACAATGCGGCAATCCATAAGTCCAAGCTGGCAAAACCATGGATTTCGCAACAAAAAGTCAATGTTCTCGAATGGCCATCAAAGAGTCCAGACCTAAACTCTATTGAAAACGTTTGGGGTTATTTGACCAAAGAGGTTTATCGAAACAATATCAGTCCGTTCAAGACCTTCAAACCACCATTCTTCGTGCTTGGCAGGATATGCCTCAAAATTACCTCATATCATTGATTGGGTCAATGCCTAATCGATGTCTCAAAGTTAAAAAGGGTCGAGGAAAAACCATTAATATTTAACTTTTTGAAAATTTATCATCAAATTCAAAGTACATTCCTTTTTAGTCAAATTAAAAAGTGCGCTAATTATTTTGAGCGAGTTTTTAGTCTCCGATTTTAAAAAAAAAGTGAATAACTTCGAAAGTATTTTTTTTAAGCCAAAATTATATCAAATAGTTAGGTTCATAAAAGCTTTTTATGAACAAAATTTAATAACAAAAAATTTTTTGTTAAAAAGTTATTCCATAAAGTAAGAATTCACGAATATTTGTGAGCTGCACTATATGCTAAAGTAGTCTTGAAGACTTAATCAGTTTCATGCCACTATAATAATATTCGTTATTTGTTTGTTATCTTCAGAATTCTAGCTTCCAGGTCTCTCACATTTTTTTTCTGAAAAGCCCAATTGAATGCCTGCACTTTTTATCTTGTTTAGAGATTTCTAAAGTAGTTTTTTTGATCTATTTCCATCTTGTTTTTATGACTTTATCTTTTGCTAGTTTCATAAAGAAATTAGTTTTTTTGTATTACAACTTTTCATAATATTTCTTGTATACTTAAATAATTTTATTTGATACTGTTAAAATTCATTGTTGTAAAAATCAGCATTTAGAATAAAAATTTGGATTTATTGTTTATACAAAATAAACATTAAAAGAAACTATTTGGAAATAGTTTGAGCTTTTTTGCTGGGTGGTAAATAAAAGTGATTATAAGTTTCAATAAATAAGTTCTGTTCGACTTTTTAGTTTCCTCGATAATATTTATAATAATTTAATTAAAACAAGTGCATCATTTTTATATATTAATTTCATGAAAAAGTTAAACTGTTATACTTAATTAGGTTTTGGCGGGTTGTTTCAAATACTTTTTCATAACTATCCAAACAATCGTTTAATACTACTTCCTTTGAGTTTGTTAAAAGTTTTGATTGAATTTTAATTCAATACTGAATATGTCTCATGAATTCAAGCTCCATCACTATGTCAACCAGCTGATTGGATCTCTAGGGTTTGTGAGATCCTAAACTTACACATATATTATTCATAAAAAAAATTTTTCCGCAATATCAGAAATAAAAATAAATTTCTAAGGATATAAAAAACGATATAAAATAATAAATCTTAGAGTTGGAAACTTTTCAAACTCTCCTGGTGCTGAAGTGCTCACAAGTATTCTGGAGAAAAATGCTTCTTCTTTCCAGATCACTCAAGTGCTTTTTTTTTCATAAAACATTGTGCATTTAGAAAACATAAGTAAATTGTTTTGGTGTAATGGTGAATTCATTTTGTTGTATAATTTTTATCTATTTCAAGGCTTCTGCTGCTAATGCAAAGAAAAAAATGGAAGACATGTTGGATGATCCCACTGCTTTTTCACTCAAATATGATGAGCTCAAAAATAAAAAGTATTTTTTTCATTAATGAACTATTCAAGTCAAAAAAATGTACAAAATGTTGAGCAAAAATAGCTTCAGATATTTCAGAGTATAAAATTTTTGAAAATATCTCATATCATTTATTTCATTCAACTTAATGTTATATTTTTTTATTTAATCATTTGAAGTGTTAAGAACTTGGATGCCCTTGTGAGTGTGATGTTGAAGATCAAAAAAGACCCCCATGTTAGCTTCAAATACTAATTTTTATACTCATTTAGTATGCTAGTTGTGTTGCAAAGGTCATCAATAAACATTAAATTGTTTATGTTATTTCATTAACTAAGTTATATTGAATATATTTTGAAATATATATATTTGATTGAAAAGGTCCTAATTTTTATTTACTTATTTTATTTCAAATGCAAAGCTTCAATTTTTCTCCATTTTAAGAAATATTCCAAACTTGAAGAAGCTTTTAGATAATAATAATAATAGGAATAGAATAAAAATTTATAATAGCTTAGTGAATGTACTAAAATACTATGACATAATCTTAATGAAACCTTTTCATGAAACCATTTATTCATATAGTATTATCCAACTCCATTACTCTAAAGAACAACTAAACCCTTGAAAGATACAAGCTTTATTGGATCACAGTGGGAAAAGTAGCATGGGTGATGTGTTAGGTCAAGGAGATGCCACTACAGCTATCAATAAAAACCTCTCCATCATCAGTGATTCTTCATCTATTAATTCTGAAAAGTTATCATCCGAAGACATACAAAAAGTAAATTTATCATTGTATATCACTTAGACTTTAGGGTTGTTTAGTTATCTATTGATTAGGACCAGTGTTGGCTTAAACTGGCAATCTATACAAATTTTCCTAAATAAATAGCCTTTTTCATAGATATATAATTCTCATAATGTATCAAATGGTTTAATAGCTAAAGAAGGAGTTATCAAAAATGGCAAGCAACCAGGCCTCATTGGTGGCTAGTGAAGTGGTCAGGAAGATCAACAACAAGGATAAGAAACATAAGCACATGAGTGCTCATTATTAATATTTTAATCATTGGTTTCAATTAATTATACCTGATTAACTTTTTTTTTCATTTTGATGCCAATTATATATAATAATGGTGTGAACTTGAATTTGACCTTAGTAAGTATTGTGTGATAATGTTAAATTCATATAATAGTAAGGTTTTCATTGCGTCATAGCTATGTTTGCCTTAGTGAGTTGAAAAGAAAAGCTAAAAGTGCTATTAATTCATCAATTATCAGATTAAATGAATGTTAATGGCTGACTGGTTGAAACCATCACAGACAGAACCTTGAATATGCCTTCATGGATGTCAAACAGATCTTATCTCACTTGTGACTTTGTTTCTGAACACATCCATGATCCTGTAATAATAATATTGATAATAATAATGTAATGAAGCTTAAAGCAATAAGATTCAGAAAATTGTATTCAAGCACACTACTAATACTACTACTACCACTACTATTAATAGTAGTAGTAGTAGTAATAGTAATACTATTGTTTTTATTATTAATTCTGCTTCTACTAACCACAGCACAGCACTGACCAGCTGAACCTTCAACAGCAAGAAGACTGCATCGTTACAGATCTCCTCTTCTGTCTTGAAGTTATTGCTTTTGATAGTATCATTACTAATTTTATTGCAAATTATGCTTCATAAGTTCAATAAGATCGGCAACCTTCATTATGAGAATGAAATCATGTTTAAATTCATGGCATCTTTTTTGTATGTGATTGATGTTATAACAGTATATTGAGGATTTAACTGGATTTGAAATCTTTGTATCTATCCATCTATCTATCTTTTTCATAGTTATCACTTTCTATATAATGTGTATTAGTAATGAGGATATTCTTGCAGGGCATCAGTGGTAGGTACATTACAGCAGAGGCACTGGAACATAAACATGCCATCAGGCGTTTCAGCATTGATCCTTCTATTGGTCGCTTCATTAGTTTATTATTTATTTATATCCACTTATGAGTGCTTCATAGTCTTTATTATTTAATATGCAATCATTGTTAATAATTAATCAGCAATCTAAAGCTAAATTTTAAAAATTTTGAATAAAAATGAAAAAAAGATTTAGGAGAGTTTGAGAAATACTATAATTACTATGAGAAAATAGTTAACCACACTTCCAGATGCTTCATTTAGAGAAATGGCTAACAGGATACTACCCTTATGTGCCCACTACTCCAACGTTGCTCGTTTTATTGAAGGTTTCCGTGTTTCTATATTAGTCTATTTTTTATTTTTATCTATCTATCTATCAATTCATCTATCTATATTTAAAATTCGTCAATGAACACTACAACAATAATAATGAACAGAGCAGTTTGACTTTGTAAATGGCCTTGTTAATCAAGCTTTGGCAGCATCCTTCAGAACCATTGTGAATGTTAGTGATTGTTCTAGTTGATAAATACATCAAGAATAATAATAATAAACGAATTCAATAATAGTGCTGTTAAACCCAGTGAGTTTTAAGATCAAAAATTAATTAATTAGTCATTTACACAAACAACAACATACAAATTTTTAGCTTGCAATTTTTTAAATTTATTTTTTCAGAAAGTCTTATAGTTTTTATAAAATATGATAATGTAGGTACATATATTGAATAATTCCCTGGTATTTATTTTTCAAAGTCACTAGGTTTTTAAAAGTCCTTTTACCACATGGCAGGACTACATGATCTTGATAACCCAGCTTGAGCAACAACAAAAAAAGGTCACTATCTTGCTTCATATATATTGCTTGAATGTATAGTTGTACTTTAGTGTAAAATAATAATAATCATTACCGTTTTAGGTTCGTTTCCATGTTAGCATGAGTTGTAAAACATATAGAATCAGTTGGGGATATATAAAAAATAATATAAATAATGATATTAATAATTTTATCATTATCATTACTATTATAACCTTCAGAACAAACTGAGTCTCCAGAAACTGTGGTTCTACATGCAATCCCCTATGCAAACCTTTAATATTCTCGATGACCTCGTCACTACCATTAATAAGGTTAACCCATATTTTCACTATCCTAAGGTTAATTCATGTTATATTTACCATTAATTACTTTTTTGGGTTTTTGTCTATACTAATATATTCACTCATATTCACTTGTGTTTTTTTAATATCTTGGATTCTATCTGTGTTTATTTATACTATACCATCTAGTTATGTAAAATTATCTTAATATAATATTAATAATGTTACGATATTGCAACAGAAAGTCAAATCACCTAAGTAATGAGCTCTCATCACTTTTTATTTATTACATCTGTAACTTCGTTACCACTGTAACATTATCGAGAATGACAATATCAATATACCGTATCTAATTATATTGCTTTTTGATATTATTTTTATGTCCTCATCATCTTTTTCATCAATTCATTTTTAAAATCTAGCACCACCCATCATCTTTTTTGATTAATATGTTTCATCATTGTTATATTGGTATTTCACAAGCAAACTGAAATTTTCACTTCTCTTGTATTAGGTAGATTTTAGCATATATTTTGGAAGGAAAGTCTTACGAAAACAATAATAATAATATTAATAATAAAAACGACAGTAATAATAACAATAAATGATAATCAATACTATTTGAAGGGGAATCTAACGGGAGGGGGTGTGCTGAGTTTATTGCATGATAAGATCCCATCCTATCTCGGGTTGTTTAGCTTATGAAGCACATATCATTGCTGACGTTTATCATCAACTATATTAATAAAATATCATTGTTCCAGATATAGGGCGTACAATAATTAAGTTTTCGTTGATTTGCATTAATGATTGCATGAATAAAATGTAGTTATTTTCAAAATCCACAAAGCTTTTTGTTGAAAATCCTAAATTTTCAACCAAATGTAAGATTTCTCATTAAATTCTTTGTGGATTTTGTTCAATGATTACTTTGTGTTTGTTTTCATGCAATTTCATACAGGCTACTTCATTAACGTCAATAACATGGTTAAACAGTAACACCAAGGCTCAGCAGTTGTGTGTGCATTTGACCAAATGTGTGAGTCTTATTTGTTTCATTATGTCAATATGCTACAAGTTTCAATTTAACATAATTATTGTTTTAAAAATTATTTTAATTATTCATTTTTCATCAATACTTAAGGATGTTAGAATGCTTTCCCTACATCAAAACTTCAATAATAATTTCTTCCACAGGCATCTCTTCCTTACTTCCAAATCCTTGAAAAGTGGATTTATAAAGGCATTATTGTGGATCATTATAACGAGGTTGGAGGATGGCTGTCGTAGTTTTTTTTTGCATGTCAATTAACTTATAGTTAAACTTGTTAACTAAACTAAAAGCATTTTGAAAAATTACATTTTTTGTTTTTGGTGAAGGCCATTTCGCATAGATGATTTTTATTAGTGAGTTGATCACACAGAAATGTAGAGATATTTTTATAAATAAAATATTAAATATAAAATATCAATGCTATAATGGTAGAAAATCTGCAGTTTTTGGTGAAGGAAGATGACACATTTACGAAGGAGAAGTTAGGTCAGGATTTCAACTATGCATATCCTTTCTATTGTGGTGCTTATGTATTATAATAACATTTTTGAACACTAATAGTTTTTATAATAAAGTACGTTTTCAGACCTGAACTATTATAATTTTATATATCATTATTAGTATCTAAATAAGTATTAAGAGTAAACACAATGATCTTCTTATTTCATTAAATCTTAAGTGAAAAATTATACATAACATTTTCAAAATGAGTCTATTAGCCCTATATCACAATATGTGAGGAAAACACTTATTAAATAAATTTATAAATATATACCGGCTATTATATATATGAATCATACACCTCTAACTGGTGAACCTCCTTAACCCATAATAATGTGACCCATCTCAACAAACACCTACTGGGGGCAGAAGTATACTATATTAAGTGATAACACTCCAGTGTTTCTATCGCAAGTGACATCTAAGATACTAAACACTGGAAAATATCTTAATGTTATTCGACAGAGTGGTGAGTTTTGCATGCTTTGCTATTGTTATATTGAAGATTGTGTATAATGTATGGAGCTGAAACTTTCGATGAAAGGTTGATTGCACATTTAGATATTATATTATGGAAGTAAGGCTTTTAGCTGCTGATTTTTAATGCTCTATAGACCAAACCCATTACTTCAACTTTTAAAAGGTCGAGATGTGAGTAGTTTTTCAATGGAAAGACTTGAGTATAGCGTGGAAGGCAAGGACTATGTAGAAGTGATAGATCACAACTTTCAATGGTCTTCATCACTACTGCTTGATTTGCTGATGAAGGAAATGGATCTAATGACTAGACTGAGGTAGGTTGTGTTTGAGTAAACTTTATTCAACATTGTGATACAGATAAATAGCACTTTATGAATTCTCATAAAATTAATGATAGGATTTTGAAGTTTCTAGCATTTTATATTTGATCAGAAGTATTTATCTATAGTTGAAAATATATCAAAATTTTGATGATGATATAAATGTATATAGAACTATTATTGCTATATAGTCAGATTGCCTTGTTTGATGAAATATAATTACACAGATCTCTGAAGCACTACTTCATGCTCGACCAAGGTGACTTCATAGTGCAGTTTATGGACCTTGCTGAAAACGAACTTAAAAAACCTATGGACGGTTCGTTCATTGTAGATTTATCTTCAACATATTTTAAGGAAGCTCTGTTAATAGTTAATGACTCCTAATCGTTGGTTTTAAAATTTCATGCGTGTGTAGCTATATAGTATAATATAGTATAGTATAGTATATAATAACGTATGTTATCTTTATTGGCGTATAATACAACAAAAGACCTTTTTCAGGAGTTTCTTATACTACAGTATCATTGAGTACTTAATATTCAATGTAACAGATATCCTTCTACCTCGACTACACACTCTTCTTGAGCTGGCCCTCAGGACCAGCTCTGCCAATGTTGACCCATACAAGGACGATCTTAAGTATGACAGTATTATCGTTTTAAACTTTTGTTATTGATCAATCAAATCCTTTTTATAGCCGTTTTCCTTTACCAAGGGTTGGGCTTTTTTAATATTGTTTTGGTTGTATATTTTTTAATGTGTGTCCTTGTTCAATACTTTTCATATCTTGTGAACATATATCATAAAATCCTGGATTTTTCACAATTTATTATTTATATTATGGAAACTGTAAGGGTTTTTAATCAATATATGAATGGGATAAATTTTAACAGAGTAGATTTGCTGCCCTGTGACCTTATCACACAACTCTTCAAGATACTTTCCATTGAGACCAAACAAGAAGGTGTTTGAACGTCTTACAGTTAATTGGAGCATATTAAAAATTTTTAATACATTCAATTTTGATAAGCAAATAAAATATATAATTATATGCTGTTTCTTCAAACCTAAGCGATCAAAACTTATTATATAACATTAATGTTAGTTGCATGCATTATCCTGTGTCTCAACAACTTCACAAAATACCACAGAGTTGAACAGATCGGAGCCCACAGATCTGCACCTCTCAGGGCTGGAATCCTTCTCGTTTGATTACGAAGTCAGGTGGCCTGTGTCTTTAGTGCTCAATAGAAAGGTCATTTTTTCATCATCTTCTGTATTTTATTTAGTAAATTATGAATAATCAAACAATTCTTTTTAATGAGGAATTTACATAAGAAAAAATAAATATAATAGTTTACTTTTAATATCATTAATAAAAATTTAAACATATCTAAAATGCTTTCACTTGGTAATTATGCTGAATTTAAATCTTATCTAATCACGTTCCAATCAGGCTCTCACACGTTACCAATTGTTGTCTAGACATCTCTTCTACGCCAAACACGTGGAACGACAATTATGCAAGTGAGTTAAAATCAGCTTGAAACGTATTCAGTATCTAAAACAAAGAATCTATTGAAATCGGATTTTAACATATTTATTATAATTTAAACGCCTTTTATCTGTGCACATTGGAGGAGTGTCTTGCAAAATCAATCAATTAGGAAATTGAAACTAGTTATGGATGACCGAATGGTTGACTTACTTGCTTCAACCTGTACCATCGTTAAATGCAATCATTCAACAGCATCTGGTTGAAGGACAAGGGCTTCAAGGATTCCCATGGAGGAGAGTCTGTCAAGAACCTTAGGGCCAAGGCTTATGCTTTGAGACAAAGGATGCTTAATTTTGTGCAGAATCTTGAGTACTACTCTATGTTTGAGGTAGTGAACTTTTAAAAATTAAGTATATTCTTGATAATGTTACTTTGTTAACGAAAAGCTTTGTACTTAATAAAATTACCTTTAGGGTTCAAATAATTTTAAGTATTATAGTTTATAAAATCAATACTTTAGTAATTATATATATATAAAATATTCAAGAATTGAGGATTCTTTAATTAAGATTACTTGAATAGCATTGGATCATCAAAAGTATACTGATTTAAACTATTATTATTGATAATATAATAATTAATGTAAATTTTATTTGTTTAGTAAGTGGCTGTAAGCTTGGTAGTTTTTTCAAATTTATATACAGCTTCCTACACTCGATTTAAGGTGGTTGAACCGTTATGGCAACAATTTGAACGGGATATGACTCAGGTTTGTCTAATATCTTCAATTTATTCCTAATTATGTTTTTTCAATGCTTGCAAATATTGAATGTAAACATACTCAAAATATAAATTTGATGGGTACAATTTCGGCCATATTGATCTTAATTGGAATTCATGAATTTCTAATGAAATTTTATAATTAACATCGATATTATGAGGAAAATTTAGCACATTTAGAAGCAAAAAAAGCTAGAATTTTCGGTAAGTATAGCCTTACCATAATACCTTAGCACTCTTGAAAGTACACTAAAATGTCTCTAAAAAGTTAATTTTTATAATCAAATCGATATGCTTAGAACATCCCATTTGAACACATTAAACACTGTTTTTTGTACATAAATAATAGAATTGTAGTTTACTGTAATATAAATTGCTACAGGTAAAGAACATAGACGAAGTTTTGATGCTACATCATGACCTCTTGGACACCTGCTTGAGTCACTGTATGCTAACGAACCCTCGCCTTCTCAAGATATTGTACAAATTGATGATGATCTGCATAAATTTCTGCAATTTTATGCAGGTTTCTTGTGGTTTAATTCTTGGTGTAGATTTAAAAACGTCATAACTGCTACTCGCCGCGTTTAAATTTTACGCAACGTCGCTTACAATGGTATTTAGCGGAGCGAAGTTAAGTTGAGTTTTTTTAATCTATTTAAAAACAGCCAATACTTTTAAACTTTGTATTTATAAATTATTAACTTTGAAGAAACTGAGTGCTCATTTAAATACATTGGAGGAATCTTCAGAAATTTCGGAATCTTCCAGAGTCAAAGTAAGACCACAACCTCGCTTCTGTATGTTGTGATTTTGAAACTCATTATGGTAAATACCATGATATTTTTCTTGTTGATTACCTGACTAGTTGTTAATGAAAACATTTGATGTATATTACTCTTGAATCCTCATAAGCAAATTTGCTCTTCAAATGCTATTTCAACACATCCAGTATGCACAACCCTCAAATGAGAAGACCATAGGTATGTTTGAACACAACTTCTCCAAGCACCTGGTGGAACTTATGGATAAGATTGTTGAGTTCTCAGGAGAACAGAGGCTTGTAACGTTCGTCCACAGGTTACTATTAGTTTTGTATGATTATAGCGACGTGAAGTTTATCTTAACTATTGCTTTATTTATATCACAAGCTTTTACCACATGAATTCATTTTTGGAAAAATTTATTATATCAGAAACCTCTGGAATCAATTTTTAACCTATAATTTTTTAATTATCAATTCAAAATAATTTTCGAATTTCTTGAATAAAATGTATGAGTTAATTTTGATATTTATTAAACTCAAGTGAATAACAAACTAAATAAAAATTCAATTAAACAATAACCTGAAAAAAAAATTAAGTAAATGGTTCTACACAATTCACAGACTTGACTATAACAGTTTTTATAAGAATGAAATTGAGAAAGTGTCAGCTTCCAGAAGACAAGGGTCTCTTTCAGAGCAATTATCCAGTTAGTATTATCCATCTGTTTTGATAATTTTCTGTTTATACTCAATCAAGAGTCTGGATATATATCCATTAATTAGTTTAACCCTATTAAATTTCAATTTCAGTAAACCGTGAATCCTCTTCATCCAATCAAGCTCTCAATATTTAAACAGAATTTTGATGCCTTAACTTTTATAAACTTTGTATTCCATTAAACAAACTTTCAAATCAGTTGATATTTAGTTTTTATACATAAATCTACTCAATTTTTGAACAGCTCAACTAGTAATGAAGTTATATACTTATGTAATGCATTAAAGTTGTGAAAGGCACAAATGCATCAAAAAAAAAGATTCAATATCAAATGCAAAGCATCAACAAGAAAAATCCATATGATACTGCCTTCTTCATTTACATCTTCATCTTCTTCCAGGTTAGCTAAGTCAAATATCTTTAAAACGAAAGAGCTTTCATCGTTTATTACAGGATGCCCAAAAACTCCTATGTAAACTGGTCGTTTCACGCTGGAAGTTATATCGATCACTTCATCGCCATAGGTTGTTGATTTAAAGTCATAACTACTGTAGTTGGGTCCTGGTGCAGATGAAACATATAAATCGGCATCTCCTTCAATTGTTTCCAAAACAATCCGTAAATCACCAGATTTTTCAAGCTTAAAATATGAAAAATTTCCTGGTCCAACTTTTCCGTTGGAATAATTTATAAGTTTCAAAGCATAGACGTCTATCGAAACACTCGAGAAAATTGACGAAACTAAAATAAAAAACTTCCAAATGAAAATTTCCATAAAAACCACTTCCTTAAAAAAGTTTTTTATAGCAAACTTTGATACTCAGATTGTACTTGAATCAACTTTTAGTTTAAAAATTTTGATTGGGTAAAAAATTTAAATTTTGAAAAAACAAATTATAATAAATTTTATTATAAATATTGAAAAAAAATTTATTCAGTCTAGGTCTACTGGACACGGTTCTGTATCTTCATCATCACCCAATAAACCGGGAAGTAAATTAGCTGAAAAAAATTGAATGTTATATTTAAATTTTTTAACCAATCAAAAACAATTATACCAAGAATTCCTAAATTATTAGTCTTTTTGGGAGCCGGTACGTTGAAAAAGACTTGCCCAATTCTGTCTAAGTACTGCGATTTATATGATTTATATGAAGAGAATAAATATATGCTATAGATTGCCATACTAACATCGTAATAACATGGATCTCGTTTAAGCGATAGTTTGTATTGTTCACAAAGAACAGTGAAGATTCTTAAGTTTCCTCTGTATAAAAAATTAATCATTAAAGAATGCTATATTGATCACAGATATACAAACTTCATGAATATAATAAAATTTTTCGGATCAAGATTTCGGCATGAACGTTCATTGTAATTATTCTATTAACAAAATTTTTCGATTTTACGGGATAACTTTTTCAGATTTAAAAACAATAAACAACCATAAAATAATATCGAAAAGCTTCATTAATTAAACAGTTAAATATGTCGATTTTTACTTTTTTATAAATTATTTTGAACTGGTATCACACAATGCTAATTATAATTATTTTTAAAAATTGTAATTCATTGAATATTACTATGTTTAAAAAAAATTATAAAATCTTTCGGCCCGTATAGCTCAGCTGGTAGAGCATTAAACTAATTATCTAATGTTACCAAGTGCAATCTCGTGTGGGTCGACAATCAGCACCAGATCCACAGTGTTTTTTCTACATTAAATATGTAGCAAGCGCTGTGATCTACAAGTGAAAGCGCTTTATAAATACAGCACTACATTACAATACAAGCCTTCATTATAACATAGACACAATAACATGAAATTTCAATCGAAATATCAATATTAAGTACTCAAACGATTTAACATCAACGATGATTGTACTAATGTCATTTTTCCTGTTTATAAACGTCTATTATAAAAAGCTGAGTGAAACAACGCTAAGCTTAGTAATACATGAAAAATAAATAGACAGCAAAAATATGTATATAAAAATTGTTTATTACAAGATAGTTTTAACTGTTTAAAATAATATTTAAATCTATGTAACTCCAATATTACTAATTTTATCATTATTAACAATTATTTCAATATTGAGTTTTATACTAACACTCATCTTAATTTGATTAATATACACAACAAATGCTAGAATATAAAGCAAAAAGAAACGATGATACATAATTTATGAGTATTTAATGATTCAAAACAGCATACAGACTCACCCATCAACAGCAAGCAACAGCATGTTGAGAAAGTTGAGTAGGGGCCTTATGAATGGAGGCCCCTTTTCAATTTGGGGGTGTTTTACTGTGTATTTGCTGAAGCAAACTTCTGCTGTTTTTTTATTTTGTAGGCACAAGTATCTGTGGAATATTATGTTACGTGGTATATTGTGAGCAAAATTTGCATGGTCTAGAATGCTCTAATCATAGGTTTTTCATGTAAGATTTGACACCAATATTCAGTAGTGAAAATATTAAAATAAACTAAGAAATAAATAATAATCTTATTTAGCCAAAGTAAATACTGCAAATTATTTGAACACTAAAGGTAATTTTATTAAGTACAAAGCTTTTCGTTAACAAAGTAACATTATATTTGTTAATGAAAAGCTTTGTACTTAATAAAATTACCTTTAGTGTTCAAATAATTTGCTGTAAGAAATAAATGTCCTAAATATTAATAAAAATTCCAAAAAAAAGTTTTAAAAAATTGTTAATATGCAAAAAACGCATTAAATCAAAACATAAAAATAGTATAAAAGCTAACTGAAGAACAGCTTGAGCAAGAAAGAGGTCAACTTCATAGGGGAAGCCGAGGGTAAGGTGATATTCAATTAACATGGCTGCACATGCCTCACCTTCATGACTTCTCATTAAATGATATCTAGCTTGTGGGTAGTCCTTCTCTGTGGTTTCAATGGTTTGATAGTTGAGAAGATTATTGGTATAATGAAGATATATTTATAATTTTAAATAAAATATTTCATATTAATTAGAATTTCAATTTTCTCATGAATAATCATTCTTAATACACACATATACATTTGGAAAAAATTTTTATTAAAAAGAACCTCTCCAATAATTGATTCCTAAAACTCCATGTAAAACACAGGCACCAAGAGGTAATGATGAAAATGGCAGTTTGTTTGTAGGATGGGCTTGTGAACTAGAAGGAAACGGTGATGACTTTATAACATCTGGGCTTAACATCACTCCCTCTGACCATTTGATGGCCATATTGACGAATTTATTCCTGTCAATATGATCTTCTGATATCAAACTATGCAGTTTTTCAACTCGAGCTGCATAAAGTATTGAAATTTTTATTTAAGACTTTTCTAAAAAGTATTTTACTGTCCAAATAAAAATTCACACTTACTTAAATTTTCAGTATTAATTGTTGCTTTAGTTTTTATTAAAAGATCAACAAATGATAAAGACATATCCACAGCACTGGACATCTGGAAAGTATTATTAAACACTTTATAATATTGCAAAATGGGCTAAATTTCAACAATAAATTTATTTTTTTTAATTAAATGTAATTGTACTTTTATTAATAAGTGCTTTAAATCTGACCTGATTGACTTTAAAAAGAGCAAGAGCGCCTTCCATTAATAAATCAAAAGCTTCATTATAACATTCATTAGAGCATAATCTAAAATTTTTAATATTACAACATGAGATGTCCTCTTAGTGATATTGAAATTGAACATAATCAAACCTGAAATTCAAAGTTTTATACAATTGATGTGCTTCATAAAATTCTCCGTTTTCTAATTTTTGGCTAATTTTGTTCTTAATTCTTGAAATTCTATCGCTCATATTCATCGCCATTTTTGTTGTTGAATGATTTCGTGTTTAAAAAAGGATGCACATGTAAATGCTATTTGTTAATTACATGGTTTTCTATTTTGATTCAAAATAATCTAATAAAAATGCAAATCAAACTCATTTCATACTCAAAGTGAATAAGTATTCTCGCTTTGGTAATAATGACCACACGCAGTTACAAGTCGTTACATTAGACTCGTCCACTTCAAAGAATGTCCCTTTGCATGAATGATCTCATTAAATTACAAAACTATCTATCTTCACTTGTGTACCAATTTTGCTGAAAGATATCGTGAACAATAAATCTATTTTGATGGTTTGTTAACTCTCTTCAAACATTCTTATCAAGAGTTGCTGTATTTACTAACTAAAAATAAATACATTAAACCAAATTTTTAATATCATTTTTTCTGCAAACGAAATATTCAATAGGTTAAAAATAATTGGTGATTTATTTTAAAAATTCATTCGGCATAGATTTCAAATCATTATCAAACGTGGAATTTTGTGATAGTACAAAATATGTAACAAGATGAATTATCTTTACCTATATATCACATCTGTATATCATGGCGAAAGCTAATAAAATATTAAAATATGGTTTTAAAATACGATTTATTTGGAATATTTTTTTTATTATAACATAAGATCAACTTTTCAGCTTGTTTACGCTTAAGATGCGCTTTTGGGTAAATTTATATAAAATTTATTGAAACTAAATTTTAAAAAATCAAACCTACGTATGTCGAAAAACTTAAAAAGCTAATATATATTTTTAAATATCGTTTTTATCAGGGTGAAGAAAAATGATTCTTATCACCATGTTCTAGTCTTTTGAAACTTATATAATATTCTTGAAAAATTTAAAAATTTTCAAACTGATCTTGAATAATATCAAAATTATGTCATATATCATCTTAACATGGTTAGAGGCTTTTGTCTTCAAACTGTGGGGAATTGGCCGCTAAAGTCTTTTTTTCATGAAAAACACTGATGCCCTTAAAAAAGGTTGAATGCCAAAAAAGTTAAGAAATGCAATTTCCTTGCTTACACAATGACTATTGGTTGTAGATAATGCAGGGCTCAAGTTTTTATAATTTAGTTATTAACAATTAGTTTAGTTTAGTTTTTCCTCTTGCATCCTTGGGAGCATAGAGATGCAACAACATTCCTCCAACGTACTCGGTTCTGGCTGGTCGTCTTCAGCTCGTCCCACGTCATTCCGGTAGTCTTCGCTTCTGCCTCGATACTTCTCCGTCAGGTCTGCTTAGGTCGGCCAGTTATTAACAATTAAGACTTAATAAATTTTTCTCAAATATTTTGAAGCATGAAAACATACTTTATAAATTAGTTGCATGATAATGTATGGAATTTTTTTACTCGACAAAAAAATAAATAAACATAAAAAGAGATTAAAATTAAAAAAGCAAACTATAACTCAGAATATTTTTATATTAATTAAAGTTGAAACTAAGAGCATTTACTGATCAGAACAATGAAACAAACTCAAATCCTTTCGACCGACCACATCACGCTATGTCGAATAACACACAATAAGATATGATGAAAAGAAAGATTTTTCTTTTGTTACGCAAGTTTACATATCAAAAGAACAATGAATAAGCATTAAAATGAAACTTGAGTTTTTCCATTTTGAAACAAAAACCTTTGATGGTATAATGGCAAGAGTAATGGAGCTTTCATGCAACAATACCTTTTAAACGTATTAATATATTGAACAATGAACGAGATTTTTAAAATAAATTCAAAAAATCAATAATACAAACATAAAAAGTATAGAATGAAAAGATATTCGCCTTCTAATTAAAGTAATAAAACATATGAAACAATTCTTTCACTAGACACATACGATTCCATATATAACTACATCAATAAAACTTCGAGTATCAAGTTAATTAAAAATACCTGGAAATTTAAGAAAGCTTATTGAACAGTATAAAAAGAATGTGTAAATTAAATGATTAATTGAATCTTAAACGGTTCAATGAAGCTTCATTAGATTTAGGGAATATTCAAAATAATTTAATAATACTAGACGTTTTGAAATACTATTGAATAATGAAGCAGCAACTGAAAGAGAATCCCTCTGAGGACCTTTGCTTCAATATTTAAAATCAATGCAAGAGTGATAATGTTTTTTTACAAGCATGTGAAAACTTCAAATAAATTTTTTGATAACTTTTTAGAACCACAGTGGTTTGTGCATTTTTCAGAAACGAAGCTTTTGGTCTATTTAAAACTCTTCATCAACTTCATGTTGATCATTGTTAAAATTGAAGAATCTTAAAACATGTAAATAATTTTTAGACCTTTTAAAGATTTTAAAAATCTTCTTTTATATTACGTAAGTTAACGTATCAGCATAAATCCTTTCAATGCACTTTAAGAATATTTTATTTATAAGAAGTATTATGAGATTAAACTAATCAAATGAAATCGTTTTTTGAATAAATGTAATACGACTTTTTATCTCAATAAAAATCCTTATTAAAACCCAATTATAACCAAGAATCTTACAATACACCCATAACTTTAACACATACTTAGCACCTAACCCTGAAATCTCATAAAACATATATTTCAACACTTGAAAACAAAGTTTCAAAACATACATGAGTAAAAGTTAGTTAAGGAGTCTGGTCACGTTATACCAACAGATGTGAGTCTTGTTTGTAGACACGCTACCCTGTATTATCTACACTCCTGTTGCTAACCTATCATAAAAATGTTGTTTTTTCTGCTCAATAGCTTTGATTTAATAGGTATTATTTAACTGGTTACTTAAATTTTGTGAAATTAGCTTAATTCACATATTAATGAGCTGGTTGCATATGTTAAAAGTTTGATGAAATGGTTCTATAATAAACCAAATTAAATACTGCTTATCAAATTATTTCAACTATGATGAATTCATTTGAAAACAACTACAACCTCCCACGACCCCATCACTTGATAAATAAAAATTAGGCTTTTTTTATTTGTTTCAAGCAGTGAAAAGGTTTTGATTGATTTGACTTTCTTTTGATGTTAATTTCTCTACAAAATACTCACAAATACCGTTCAAAAGGCAACTATTGATCGCCTCGGATACTTTTATCAGTGATTATTTTCTAGTTTAGTTTTGGTATATTTTTTATTCACTAATTGCCACTATATAACTTTACAGCTTGTGAAGTAAACTTGAACTAAAAAAACATATAATCTTATATATTTCTTATAATAACTACTAAGCCTTTTGTAATATAAAATTATATTCATTAGATAACCTAAGTAATAATAGACTTTATGATGGTTTTTAGTAGTTATCACAAAACTCAGATTGTCAATAAAAAATATACCTAATTAATTTATTTTAAACTTGAATTTTAAATTCTAAGTTTTAAAATTTGAAAACTAAAAAACTGAATAAAAACGATTTATTAATATATTATAGGCTTACCATAAAACGAGTACAGTGGATTCAAGTGGCGGTCGCGTGTTTTGTAGGAATAATAGCCTTCATTAATATTTCCTCGAAAACTTATCAATTAATAATCACCATTCTCACAACGCCTTTTTGTTTTTAACATAATTATTTTGAACAACTATTTTTATTGCATCAAATTTAATTTTAAATCTTGCATAAAAACTCTATCAAATTTGTCTTTGAAACCTAATGCTACTCTGTTAACCTTTCTTAATCAAATTATATTAATTATATTCTTTATTATATATTGCAGATATCAATTTAAAAAACATATTTCAATTTTTTTTGCTTTATAATTATAAACCCATCTTTGTGGTTGGTTTAATTACAGAGCGCATCCCGGAGTAATACTCGCAAGCACCTTTGAAACTAATCTCAATAGGTAACTTAACCATAAGCACAATTTTAACGCAGCAAAAATGAATTTTTAATTTGAAAATTATTAATAAAGCAATTAATAAAAATGAATTTTAATTGATAAACTTTAAAAATAAGCAATTAATTGTAAATTTTTATAAGTAGTTTGAACAATGAAGAATATGTAGAAATTTGAAGTTTATTCTTTTATAAGCAATGATCGATATAAAAATTGGAGAATATGGAAGTATATGAAGATCGATGGGGACTTATAAATTATTGAACATTATACCTGGAAGCGATACGAGCTAAGATTCAATTGAAGTCTGCAATTAAAATTTTTATAAGCAAAAACTTGTTGGTTAAAAATGTATTTGCTTTGAAGTGATGAAAATTTGAGAATAAAATTAATACTTAAAAAATTTCTATACAGAAAATAACAACTTTGAAAAAAAAACTAAAGATAAATTCTTTAAATTAACCACTAAAAAGAATTCTACAGAGAAATAAATACAGAAATGATAAAAACAACCGCGAAAAAAGCCTATTAATACTACCACTAAACTTATTAAAAGAACCGAGGCGCCGCTGTCACACGGATAAGAAGGGCAGGGTACGGAGATTGTTTACTTAAGTAACTGTATTAGAAGACGAAAATGTTTGCACATGTCTCTCTTTGTTTCAATTTTGTATGCATAGAAAAATATGCGATGTGTGTTTATTGAAGAATCCAATTAAAACAAACCGCTAATGATGCTTATGAGTATCTTGTGAAGAATTTATTAAGTAAAATTGAGATTTTTTTGACCTATAAAAATGACCGCATTTAAAGGAATAATTTTTAAAAATTTTCTATCTCTATTACCTATATTTTATCTTTTATTGAAAAGTTTTCAATAGCGTACTTTAAAAATATTTCTATACCTTTTATATGCAAAATCTTTGGAACAAAACAAGCCTTATATTCAAAGGGAGATGTTATGGCAACGTACTCCGACAGGCTTAAAAATCTCCAGATTACACTTCCTATGTCATTTGTTTTCAAGAAAGCACTCAGAGGAATATGAAAATTAACTTGGAAATCTCTTTAAAAATTGTTTCGTTTTTACTAGGCGAACTTTTAGTACAACTGGGATTAACCATATCATGAGCGGAGCATACAAAGCTTTTATGCATAAATTCACAAACAATCTTTGAAACAATTTAACACTCGTACATTATATTCAAATATATTTTAAAACTTAACCGCAATAAGAATAAAAGTGAAATTTATGCAACATACTGCAATTTCAATGGAAAAATAAAAAATCTTTTAAAGCATCACCGAGGAGTTATGATGATCGACAAAGATTTCTCAGTTACTTCATTGTACCCTTGGGCTATTGTCTGCTCCCATTTGAAAAAATAATTACCCATCCATTTAAGTATTTACTCATTAGTTGGTTGTTTTTATCAAAAGCTTGGTACTCCACCCAAAAAGGAGTTAGGCTTTAGGATAATTTTTATTTTTTTGTTCTTCATTTACACGAGATGTATCTTTTTGAGCTCGTTATTCGTATGTTTTATCCATCATTTTTACACGTTATCTATTTAAATATTTATCCAATATTTTGTCCATAATGTTGTGCCAGAGGCCTTAAAATTTTGTTTTATACTTTTTTGGCATAAATCCATATTTTTTAATCTTGAGAGCTAAAAATATTGAAAACGATATAATTTAATTATCCTCCAAATAATTTTTGTAATACTTTTTTTCATCAGTGTAATTCATAAAAGTCCATAATGAATTTTAATGATTGAAGGTATGTGAATATGGCAATTGATCGAAGCCTAAGTGAGTTGAAGAATAAAACTAATGGTTTCGCAACAATCGTTACTTTTTGTTGAGTCATGATTTAGATGAGAAAAAATAGAAGAAAAATTACGAAAAAAAAAATTATAATACTTTTTTAGAAAAAAACTCATGACTTAATATTTCATCAAAATAGGAATTAAAATAAGAGCTCATCCTTGGGTCGGCAAATTGTATCTCTTACCAATATCAATTGAAATAACAGACAAGGTTATAAAGATCTTAAATCTAAGGGTTTCTAGACCACATAAAAATTATATAAAAGAATAAAAACTTAAGAAACATCAAAGTAATTTTACTACCGTGTCTTAGCTGGTCATGTTTGAGGTGCCCTTTAACTTGTTGGTTTAAACTGAATGCCAAAGAACAACTACTCCAATAAAATGAACAAAATAAAAATTAAATAAGAACGTGAAATTAGACAAAATAAATATAAACTAAATTTTTTAAAAAATTTATATATTATAAAAAGAAATAACAAAAAAAACGCCAAAAATACACGAAAACAATGGTAACTAAAAAGCACATTTATGCAACCGGCATTTATTGAAATCTCTAGCAATTACAAAATCTGCCATCACTCAACAATGCATTTGAATTATTGATTATTCAAGATTATGAATAGTTGATTCCAAGATTGTGTCTCTGAAGTTTAATTAATAGCTCTTAATTATACTGAATTGCTTATTTGATGCTTAGATTTATCCCATAATATATTAGGCGTTGTAATAAATAATAAATGAATTTAATTCTAATAAAATTTATATTTTTTGATTAACTAACAAATTTTAAAAAAATAATCCTTGTTTAAATTCTTTAATAAATATATTAAATTAAAGTTTATTTTTTAAATGTTTAATCAAATGAATAACCGCGAAAACAAAATCTCTTAATTAAAGAAGATATCAGGGCACTTTGAACTGTAAATTAAATCAAAATCCGCTATGGCTGTAACAAAAGAGAACAGCGAGCAACACAGAACTCGCCTGATGCAGATCACGCTCCAGCTATCACTTATCCCTAAACTCACTATTAAACAGATTTTCAACAATGAAAACTCTTTGAAGACGACAGATATCATTGGAAAGGCTTGATTAAAAGGCCACTAGTGGAAATAACAGTAAAATAAAAACATCTGTATTTGGCGTGAGGTTTATGGTTGGGTAGGGATTTATGTTAGTTTTGAAATATAATCAAGAGAAAGTTTCTAATATTTTTTACATATAGTAATTCAATTAAAATTTATTTTTAGGATATATTTAAATAATAGATATTGTTAATTTTTTTTAATGAATTGATATTACCTGCAAAGTGTTTTGAAGGGATAAACACACACTTTTAGCTCAAAAATAACAATTAAAAAAGTTATAAAAATTAAAAATCATATGTAATATTTCAATAAAGTTCTTATAGAAATCTGCAGGAAATTTTGACGGTTTTTTATCATTATAATATGCTATATACATAACATATAACAATTATATATATGTGTTATATTTGTTGAAACTTTTGTATAATAATAGATTAGTAAATAAGTTATTGTGTAAAACCAGTGATCTCTTCCCACAAATGAATGTAGGTTTTCATTTGTTTTGTGAACATTATTTTCCTGGTAACAATCCACTTTATAAAAATATTCATATAGTAATTATAGGAAAACATTCGGAATGGGTTTTGTATTAGAGTCATTCCTGATTAGTGTGTCACTTCATATACATTTATATTAGAACCACATATAACAAGTATGAAATCACTGGTTGATACTCCCTTCTATATACTTTCTTAAAATATACTAATAATGAAAACATGTATACTAGCTCAATAGATAGGAAGATATATTTCTATTATAACAAC